>JALPQI010000898.1:0-12149 GCA_025490895.1 Thaumatotibia leucotreta | reverse complement strand
AAAGTGACCATTTTATTGTACATATAAAATTTGTCACTCTAGCTACTGGTCAGTATTTTAACCCTAGGTTATACAAGTGGGCCTTAATAGGTTGATAATGAGGTGCTAAACATGAAACATGTTTAAATGAACAGTCTCATAGAATAGTAACCTTTTGCAATTTCACATTTGGTGTACAATAAAACTATACAGTACACAACGAAACATGGACCTGTTTCATTGTACATTACATAAAAATGTTTCATTGTGAGACACCAGGGTCCAGGGTATTATTTTAAACTAAATAAAAAAAGACACCAAAACTTGAACTAATTTTAAAAGTATTTAGCTTAAGATAAACTTGAATATATATACAATGCGACAAAAATATAAATACTACCAAACTATTCTCTGTATTCTTGCAAAAAATTACGAAATATAAATAAAAATTGTTACTTTTCCTGGTTCAATTCGCTTTGAAGCATGTAGCGACGTGCTCCTTCTGCGATCATCGCTCGCACCCTGGGGAGTTGTGGAGGGTCCCTAAGCTCGTCCTTGCTTGATAGACGGGGCTAGCCGTTAAGGTCAGGTTTCCGAGATATCGCAAAGTTTCATTGTGTCCGTTTGTGTCAATGTTCCACAACTAACCCTACAGATAGCCACAGACAGACAGGTGGATGGACATGGCGAATCTGTAAGAGTTTCTAATTTACTACAGAACCCTAAGAAATACACCCAGAATAATTGTAAAAGCAATCATTTCGAATACTACGAGTATCTGGTCGAAACATGTTTCTTTGCGGAAACAAACGACCGGATAGACGGACGGACAGACAATCAGACAGGCAGTGAAACAAACAGACATACAGACAGACGGATGGACAGATAACAGAAAATATACTTTCATTCGCCAAAGAAATGTTCGTTTAAATTTGAACTTTACTATGATGTCAATAGAGTTCAAGCTCACAACTGCGAAAGTAACGAGCTAAGCCGAGGTTAGACCTGAGTCGCGTTTTATAAAGTTACATTTAAGCTTTGTAAACTTGCGGCAATAACTTGCAAGTGTAAACTCAGCTTTAGGTTCGTGATCGGCTTGCAAAGGGTTAAGAAGTACACTAGTAGAGGAGTGTATTTTCAAAAGGGCTTATTTCCACTCTTGCAATAAGGGTTATTTTTTCTATGTTTCCTTAAGATAAATTATCTCTATTGACAAAGTGGAAATAAGCCCTTTTGAGAAGACATTCCACAGTTACGATATAATGATTTCATTACAAAACAAAATACATAAGTGTGGGACAAAGTCATTTTGCGTCCAGCGGAATGTAGCCAGCAACACCATATTGCTAGTTGTGCTACGTAAAAGCTCACCTGACGCCAATAGAACGCGACTCCAAGCATAGGGGTTCCATTAAGGGAAATAATAGGAACTGCAACTGTCTCCTTGAGCAATTCACGTATCGTACCTATCACTATGTTGACTATTCCAGACGAGTGGGATGCACCCATAACTACGTAGGTAATAGGAGTATGATGCAGGTTATTATAGTAAGTATATATATTTAATTACCAAGGAGCCGAACCCATATTACAAGCCAGGTGCCGGTTGGTAGTAGACCAACATCGGGCGTCTTACTCCTCCGTCTTACCTCCTTCTCATTAAACTCTAAAATTAACATAGAAAGAAATATCTACTAATCAGAAAGTTCACAAACTTAACTTAATATTAACTTAATACTCAAAACTTAAATGATAATTAAATATGAACTTTATGTCGGAAAAAACATTGACATCTCAGTCAACAACTCGTTGTCAGGTAATCAATTTCCAGGCAAGTTCCCGTCGACGGCGCTAGGAGGCGCCAGAATTGCTAGCACATATTGCATCCTTTCACTTAATTCAATTTAAACCTTTTTCATCATGCGGCCAATATCACACGTCAAACCTAAATGGCTAATCAAATGAAATAAAAATACGAACTATATTCGTGTGGAAAAGAGAGAGCGAGTGGCGGCATGTTTACGTCATCGCGAACAGTTTAATAATGGTTCACGGAACTTTATTTTTCGTTCATCTGTAGTAACGGTAACCAGAAAAGTTTTGTTCTTTCATATAAATCATATAATGTTCTTGTCAAAACCGTTATGTGAAAGAACGAAATTTTTCCGTTCATCTTGAATATTGTGAACCAGAAATATTGTGTTCATTTACAAAACCGTTACCGTATTTAACCGTTACTAATACGAACAGAATTTATAACGGTTAAAGAACATTATCAAATGGTTAATGAAGAACGGTTCCGATCCCTGGTTTCCTGAGTACCTATGATTTAACGTTGCACTGATGTTTAAATTAATTAGTTTTCTCGTAGAATTCGCAAAATTTAATTGCAGTACGGAGCTAAAGCGAACCACGGTGTACCTGGGTATGGACTCACACTGGACCGTACCGGACGCAGAAGGGGCGCTCCGAAATTTAAACTAGCTTCGATAATGACGTCATCATTTTCATAAGAGTTCATATTCTAATTTTAATTCTCTTCTGGGGTAAGATGAAACAGTTTTTTTAAAGAAGGACGACTTTTTGTGTTACCCCATTAAAAAAACTGTTTCATCTTACCCCGCCTTACCTAGTTAATACAAGAGGCCTTAGGCCAGCAGGGGACTCATATATACAAATATAGGCTGATGATGTGGGGAAGATAGCATTTCTCTCATGATGTGACCTTAAAAAGTAGAATGAAATTGTTTGTTAATTGTTATTTAAACACGATAGTCTATAGACGTCAAACATTGTATATCAACAACGAGTTAGTTGAAGTTGCGGTGCCGAAAGTGTTGATACCTATTATGTTAAGTTTGGTTTTCTTAAGGCCTCATCGATATATCGCCGTTTTGTATTTTGAATATTTGGACGTAGTTATGCAAAAGGGACCCAAACCACATGAATTCTATTTACAGCCTTAAATCAAAACAAACAAGTAAATCTTTGAAATGACAAATCCGTGTGGATTGGTTCCGTTTGGCATAACTAGGTATAATCTCAAGGTTTTCATTAAGAACTCGACCCACTACTAATTTTAAAAGAAATTATGTTTAAAAATTGATCAAACGGGTTACTCATTTAATTTTAGTCGTTAATTTCTCGACATATTTCGATCCATTTAGTGCATCCTCATCATGGAGTACCAGTAATTATCGACTAAAATTACGTGAGTGACCCGTTTGATCAATATATAGATATATTTGAGTCTCATGTTACTTATAATTTTAAATAAATTAAATTTTATACTAAAACGTTTACCATCGATTGCATAATGGTGATGTAAAAATATGCACCTTATTTTGAAAATAAAGGAAAAATGAATACGTGAATAATGTTAAGCTTGTAGGTGAATTTATTCTCATTAGGTGCTTACACGGAACATTTTACGTTACCTACAAAGTTCACGAAAAGTGAACCAATTTTGGTGTAATCCAAAAGGAGGAGTATGCTCAGGATCCCATGGACTGCATTTAGAACAAACGAGTTAATATTGCTAGAGCTTAATATTACAAAGCTTTCAACTGTTTGTCAGGAGAGGATACTCAGATTATTCGGGCATATCATGCGTTCTAACCAGCACAGTCTCCACAGGGACATTATTCTCAGCAAAGGCCAACGCTCCAGGGGTGGAATACTGATAAGGTGGACTGACACCATGAAGAACTGTGGAACTTGTGGTTCCATGCAGATGGCAGTCCATATGGCCCTAGACCGCGTCAAGTGGAAGAATTTCACTGTTGGTCACGATCCTCAGCCATGAAGGAGTGACTGAGAAGAAATCCAAAAAATCTTGATTAATTGGCTTAAGCAGAATCTCTAAGTCAATCTCGTTTTAAAAGGTTAGCTTTAAGGTTTTACATGTATCAATCTTCCTTTGTGCAAGCGTCATTTACTTAAAATACTTTCTGATTTCGTACAATGAAATGTTTTATTACTAAGTACTACAAAATAAATAAAAATGGGTCACTGCTGAAAATACAAAGTAACTTGATTTTATGGCTCCGAAGAGTCAAGTCAAGAAATATCGTTTCTTCTTACAAATGTTTTCAAGCTATTTTTCTTCCTGGATTCTGATTTTCGAGTGATGTCATTTTGTTGTTAATATTAATAATATTCGTTGATTAATATTCGCAGCATAATTCTGGCTTATAGAAATAATTACGTCATAATAGTCATAATTATGTATTAAGTAGGTACATTCAACCAATTGGAACCCCAAGAGAAAATAATATTACTGTATGATATAGCTGACTGAATATACAAACGATACTCCTCCTAAAGTATGTGAGGCTGCTCCCGCGTTTCTGCTACTGCAGCTGTGGTCGGGTCGCATTCCACGAAGGTGGGACGGTCGTTGCACCGTCATTTGGGGACGGTGTTGAGAGGCTGTTGAAGGAAAATTTGCCATGGGCATGGCGAGAGAGAAAATTATTTTGGTGATGATGATGCGGTAAGGCATGGCAAAGTCCGATCTGAGAGAGATCTGAAAAGGAAGACAGATGGAGAGAGAGAGAGAGGCTGGTGCTTGACGCTCGATGCCCGAGGCAGTGCCATGATATAGCAATATGTTGGTTCTTTTATTTCCTGCAGGCCTAGCCCAGAAGGCATTCTGCATGTAGGAGAATGACAGATTCGAATGAAAAGTCACGTGATCATTTCTGTACATTATTATGGTCACGTGACTTATCGCTTATCATATACGATTGCAGATTGGCGTCTTGGCTAGGCCTGCTGCTATTTGATTGAACAAACATTAAAGTTATCGAGATTTCCCAGAAACAACACATTAAAGTCTCTTCTGACTACAATATCAGGTTTTCTTGAGAGTCCTCTTGTTGCAGGCTATATTGTACTTTATTGTTCTTCGATATCGTAACAAGTGTAGTTGAAAACCGATCTACAGACTACTTTTATTATACGCCGTTTATCATATTGTCATATGACATTTGTTTATGTACATTGGCGAAGGGAATCAATAATAATATTTTCTACGAACCCTGTAAAGTTTCAGTCCGGATGTAATTAATTAATATACGCGATATGATCCGTTGTCATAGTTGTTTCAGGAATAAATAATGTTTTAACACGTTCAATGCGGTAGCCCCGTACCAATGCGGTAGGGGGTCTAGCGACCCCTTACAATGTATGGTTAATTACGAGTTAAGCTAATTAATTGGCGCAGCGAAAGTGTTTAATAAAATACATTTGAAACTCACACTGATATAATAGCTGGGGCCTATTTCTCGAAAGCTTGTAACTTGTAATACAAGCGGAAGTCCTTATCTAATGTTTAAAATTAATTTCTAATGACATTTTCACAAAATTTTATTAAATAAGAACCTTAAACAATCTAAGAAATAATAAATCAATAATAATAAACACTTCATACTAAACTAAATATAAAACTAATACTTAATTAAATATCAAAAAGATTTCCCCCCTTCGGCATAGTGCCCAAAACGCTGGCAGCATTCCCTCGCTGAATCGCTATGCTGATTCGTTGAGCGAGGAAGCTGCCAGCCCTTTTATCCCCGGTACACTCTACGAGCCTTTTTGCTAAATCATTATATAGTTTTCTAGCGTTGGAAACCCCACGAGCCTAGAGTCTCGACACCGAATGTATCTAATTAATAGCGTTAAAAAGAGACTTCCACTTGTATTACAAGTTACAAGCGTTCGAGAAATGGGTCCCTGCTTGCTGAATGTAAATATACAGGGTTACTTTTTCACCGATGCAATACATTTTACAATTACAATACAAGTAAAAGTCAGTTGAATTGAGAATCTTTAATACAATACTTTTTGAAGACGGTTAAAAATAGTACATTTTCAGCATTAATAAAAAAAAAATCTCTACCACCCCGATAACAGACAGACATACATGACGAATCTGTAAGGGTTCTGTTAATACTTGAAGCAAAACTCTTACAATATTAGTAGTAACCTTAACCGTTAAACGGGCAGACAGATGTCAGAAATGCGCAAAATTGGACTCTTGCCACTTTGATACAATGTTGAAACATGGTGGGGAAAATATTCCCTGCCTTATAAAGGGTTGAGTGCCCTTTTGTCGAGTAAGCTTTAAAATCATAGCACCTTAGGTGTTTTATTCTTATTACTTACTAAATTAAATTGAATTTTCTCTTAGTAGATTAAATTGTATTGATCTGTCGATGGTTTACGATGAATTTTACGCATACAAATAGATTTACGCTGGTTTTACAGCGTGTTCTATTTGACGTTGCTCCGCGATTTGTAAATTCAAGATATTATTTTTTCATTCTGTTCGTAGTGGTTGATAATCCAGAATTAGTAGATATCAGTACCCAATCAAGATTTACTCGTAATAAACAAACGAGATCACACAAATTGTATAAACGTCTCATAGGAAATTCCAGCGTGGGTGCTTAAAACTTGATTGATTTAAGCCGATCATAAGTCCACTTCTACTATTATCCCTAAACATAAGCCTCTTACTTTACCCGTCAGAGATACAACCCGTCCTAATTGAATTAACCACGTTTATCCAAATGGTCAACATGAAATCTGGCGATGGCAGTTCTATAGGGACTCATCAATCGTATGACACAAATCCGTTTTAACTAACAATATACGATTAGTCAGCCTCCGTAGCCTTGGTAGTGACCCTGCCTACGAAACTGGAGGTTCCGGGTTTTTAAAAATTGGTTAAACTCACATCAATTCACCTAAATTACGGTCAATTGTTGCAGAAATAATCACCCTAAAAAAACGTATCTCCGTTTCATTTCATTTGTTATTATTTTGAAATCAATTAAGGCTTTTGTTTACATTAAAATTATGTCCCAAAATTACTCATTATAATAAAGTGCAACTAGAAATTATATATACCTAAAGATTAACATAGATTCAAACACTTAATCCACTCAACACTTCAATTAAGACTCACTCAAGTCTTAATTGTCGAAATCTATTAATGGAAACAGATTTACTGTTTAATGTCCATGTTGGGTTTTAATATGTAAATATCAACACATGTGCTGAAATTGTACAGCAGATTCATTGTGTGGCAATGTGGTTCATGTACCAAATAATTAACATGAACAATAATTTAATACGAGAATGTTATAATGTATTATTGCTACTATGAAAAAGTACGAATATTAAGCCTTAATTATACACTTGGACTCTAGGTTGATTTTTGTATGGTATTTAATATCAATATTAATTACTTAATGTTTGGTACTTTGGGTACCATACTACAGGGGCCTGTTTTAGAATTTATTTTAGTTTTTATCTAGTTTTAGTTTAATAATGCTTTTAAAATTACCTAAGTAATTGTACTTTGTTTCAGTAAAATATATCTCATTTTATTACATACTTAATTAAGCTTCCAATCTTCGTCCTAGCAATTCAATGAAAACAAGTCACTGGAATTCGGAATATTTGGGAAAATTCTTGATAATATTCTTCGCATATTTATTGCCAAGCTTTAGTCTTTTTATTGGACAGTGTTCGGCAACACATTCATATAAAAAAAATGGCTTTATCACTGATTTGGGTTGTTATTTATAGTTCACATAAGACTTTTGTTCTTTTTTTATAACTACCTACTGAAAATAAATAAATCATTGGTACTTATGTAATTTCCCATTTGACAATTTTTTTTCCATCAAATAAAAATATGACGCCAGTATTCGGCACACGGAACATCATTATCCCGGAAAAAAGAAAGTATATCAATTCAATTTTTTTTTGTATGTATGTTAGCTGATATTTCCGAGAATCGTGTACCGATTTTAAAATTTCTTTTTGTGATCGAACGTGTATTACCCCGAGATGGTCTCATTGGCACCAAGTTGGGGTCTGATGATGGGATCTTGGATAAATCGAGGGATCTCTTCAAATGTTATAGGTAGGCACATGTATGGCGCTTTTGGTAATTTTTATTCATTTACAAGAATTTGCATTGAGAAAGTAGGATTTGAGGAAACCAATGATGGAAACAAATCAGGGATCTTGGAAACTCGGTTGTAGTCGGTCTATTTAGTGATTATTCATCATCATCAGCAGCCTATAATAGTCCACTGCTGGACGTAGGCCTCTCCTACTATGCGTATAGACCCATTAGTGATTATTATTTTACATATTTTCGGGTTACATACATTAACGGTTACGCAAACAGTATTCAGCAAATTAAATTAGTACATTACGAAACGAGTTCATTACGAATTCCAAACGAGTGGTGATGTTTTAAAACACGACCGATAGCGAGTGTTTTAAATCGACACGAGTTATGAATTTCGTTTTTGCACGTACAGATGGTGCCTTTTTTAGGCTCTAGTGCGAGAACTGGGTAATTTTACGTCAGGTTCAGAACTTCGGAGGGCCATCTGTACTAAAAAACGTCGTACGAAATACATGCAAAACGGAAATTCGTAACTCGTGTCGATTTAAAACATCGCCACTCGTTTCGAGTTTCATGTTTTTCACCCTTGTGTCTTAATAAACTAAGTTATCTATTCATGTGACTATTGAGATTAAGGATTAACCCTTCGTATGCCCTGTTCCGTATCCGATTTAAGCCTTTTGGACATTAAATTACAAACTTATTTTTTTTTGACATCGGCATACAAAAGGCTAAGGTTTTCATGACACTGGATCAGGAGGTTCAGCACATGATTATTGCGACAGTATTTCGCCGGAAGATAAAATTTCCCTCTTTTATTCATATAGTTAGTAAAAGATGGAAAATCTATCTCGCGGCGACATACTGACGTATCCATCATGTGCTAAGAATACAGTTGATACAGTCGCCAGTGTGTAAATCATATGTTAAAAGTCACAATCGTGGATGTTGAGAATTTGTTCAAGGTATGTCTGGGTGCTTAGACAAGTTGCCAATCGCTAACGCTTAATCTTCAGGCAGCTAACTGTCTTTATCGCACTAATATGAAAGAGTGACAGAAAGGGATAACCACGATACGCTACTAAGCGCTAGCGATTGGCAACTTAGCTAAGCATCCATATTTCATGATAATTTTCTCATGAAAATATCGAGTAAGTTACGGTAATTTTGAGAATCCTGTACAATGTGTACATTTCTATGTACGAGTACAGTCAATTGTAAAAATATGTATCGAATTAAAATGCACCGGGACATATTTTTGAGCATTTTTATATACCCCTTATTTTAACTTACACTAAGAGGTACTTATTTGTTACCGTCAGGTACACAAAGCTTATAAAATATACAGTGTATGAGCGTAATTTTCAGTATTGCTATTTCTCATTACCTTCAAGATAAGCCATGTAATGGAACTAAGCTCCCGTGGACAAGTTAATAAGAAAACTTGATAAACATATTCCCAGAAGACAGGAGATTGTGCAAGCAAGACACATTATAAAATAGATCAGAGGTAAACGGCAAGCAGGCAACAGCATCCGGCAAAATATAAAGTCAAGTTATCATTTCCACACATTATTATAGTCACGTGACTTATCGCTTATCAGGATTGCAAATCTTATTTCTAAACGCACATGAAACCCTTCGAGCACAATTCTTTATCCAACTCATACTTTAACATTTCTTAATATTTAGCGCTATTAAAGCTAGCTGTAAATTAATAAATGAAGTCGAAGAAGGTATACCCTATAAACTTCCCCGTATCCTATTAACCACGGGCCACGAATGCAATCAAGAGATCAGGAATCCTATTAGTGTAGATCAATATGAGCATTCAAGGCGTGTATCGCATATTTAATAAGGTCATCGGATGCTTCAACGGGTTATGCATTAATCAGACTTTAGTCTATGCACGTTTAGTACACCGTGTGATCAATCCAAATAGGTAGGTCACCGGGAAGCAGAGTTGAGCAAAAAAAAATTGATTACTTCTGTAAATACATATTAATCATTGAAACACACACGATACAACATTTATATAAATACATATTTTATAAATAAAACAAAACTAAACATATACCTAACAATTAACATCAACAAAGTTCGCTCCGCGGGTCCCCGCATACATAGGTGCCCACAGGCACCAAATGTAATTCACAGGTGTATATTATATTTGTATGTGTACTTTATAATCCAGATTGCAAAGTACAGATACAAATGTCATTGTAAGGAATAATCTGATTACCTACTTTTTGCCTAACTCTGGTGGGGAGAAATCTAAAACTATTATAGAAAAGTTTGAAATTCGAAATATTCACGTCACGTTTTGATTTTGGATTGTAAGAATTGGTTACAGCTTTATTTTTGTATAAGGCACACAATATTATTACTTATACAGGGTGTAAGCCTGATACGGGCGACTCTTAACGAGTGTTCGTTTAGGACATAATAAATAACATTGAGATAATAAATAAAACTATGAAAACTTCTTCTAATAAAATAAAGTAAAATAAAAAAAAAAAAAAAAAAACGGATAAACTCGCGTGTATTACTTAACTAACTTTAAGTTATTTTTCTTATTTTGATGAAGATAGATCTCTCAAATTTCCTCCATTGTCAGTCATCCGCAGACCACGAATCTTGTAAAGTGTTCGAAACGTTGGACTGAAGTTAAAGTTAGTTAATATACGTGAGTTTATCCGTTTTCATAGTTTTATTTCATGTGTAATCCTCGCGGTAATCGAATAAAATATTAACATTTAGTTAACTTTTACTTAAAATTAGAGCAACAAAATTATCCATACAAAATAATTCGTCGCGCAATGTAGAGCAACACACTCGAGTTAAACGCTCGTTGACAGCTAATTTTAAAAGCAGATGACTGCCATATCAATAATAACATATATTGCTTCTCCAAAAAAAAAACTGTACTGTTATGCAACTTAAAAAAATACACGTAATCCATGATTACACTGATGTATTCCATGCCTGTTTTAATTAATCACCAGTTACACCACCCGTCTCTGTAGTCTGTTCATTAACACTTTCATCGCCAACGAGTGCTACGCGCTACGCTCGTAGCGGATCCCGTGATTTCCCGGTGCTCAATGTGTATTTTTAATTCCATAATAATTGTGAACTTAACAGTGTCTTTATATTTCATAAAATAAAATGTAAGCTGTAAAATATTTACCCTGTATGTTGATTTGCGTGTCGAAAATGGTACAAAGCATACCGTTCCAAGGATGCCGTGAGCACTAATATTGATCAATGAACAGACCACTTGTAAAGCATTCCACCCTCCTTGTCTTAACGCTAACCCGGCGTTCTAAGCCTGGTGTGGTAGCTGCAGTTTAGTCTTGCATCGATCGTGCACTTACAATACGGTGGGAAATAGTATTTCGACGAAAGTCACTCATGCATTCCTAAGACTAAAAAAAACCGACTTCAAACGTTTTCTCTAAGATCCCACCAGACTCCGATTTGGTGCCAACGAGACCATCTCGAGGTTATATCGGTTTAATAAAAAAAACTAAAATCGGTTCACGATTCTCGGACACATTGAGATATAAAAAAACACAGTCGAACCTTTTATGAAGTCGTTTAAAATGAGCAAATAATGTTGTTTAAAGATAGGTCCAATTTAAAAAACAATATTGTTTCTTTTATACTTTTTTCATTTTATAACGCAAGTCAATTCAAATACTCTTTATTGGACACCTAAATAAATGAAAACAAAACTACAGAGAGAGCATCTATTATTTTGTTACAATTGTGATTTATATGTTTTGCGTGTACAATAAAGTGTTTACTTACTTACTTACTTACTTAGCATCTTTAATAGATTTACAGTGCTCGGCCGCTATGAAGTCAATCCTGACAGCTGTCAGTCTAGTACAATATGTGTCAAAAAATTACGTTATTGACAGATATTATGTTTTGAACTGACAGCTATCAGGATTGACTTCTTAGCGGCCGAGTACTGTAGACAACAGGCGGTCTTATTGGAATATCATATATGTAGATGACATAGACATACCTACCATAAAATGTATTAAACCTACCTAAATATAAAGTACCACTATCAATCAGACTAACGGCCTATTTCACAATCTCCAGTTAAAGCTATCTGTCAGATAAAAAATAACAATATTTCTGTCACCTGGGAGAATAAAGAGAGCGTGTTATTTTTATCTGACAGATAGCTTTAACTGGAGATTATGACAGATAGCTTTAACAG
>JALPQI010000897.1:0-25511 GCA_025490895.1 Thaumatotibia leucotreta | reverse complement strand
GATTACTGGATTTTACTTAAAACGAGGAGTTGTGATACAGACTTTTAGCCAAACCGTGAACATTATTTGATACAAAACTCAATTTTTAAAAGTAATTAACTTTCTAAGAAAAGTTAATTGAGAAGCAATATGAAGTATATTGTGTAATTAATCATTAATTTGCACTTGACAATGACAGCATCGCAGCCACTCGCAACGTTTGAAAATTAAGCAGTAGGTAGTAATTGTAACGCGTGTATTAATTGAGAGTTCAGAGGAAATAAACTTAATAGTACGGTCAATTTAAATATTTGTGAAAAATAAATACTTGAAAACGATTGCTAGTAATGCGTACTATTACCCATTTTCGTAAAAGCCCGGGTCATGGTAGTACACTGTATATCTCTAAGATTCCAATATATTGTAAAAAAGTGGTTACAAAAACTGTACCAACTTGAATATTGTACATGTTTCAGATCATCGTGTTCATGAGCGGATCTTGCCCAGTTTCTGAAATGGAAACTTACCACCAGGTCACAAAAGTTTGTTTAGGAAATGTCTTTCAACTGGATCTAAACAATTATGGACAAGTAAGTCACTGTTGGTCGAGAATAGTACATTGTGCATTTAGGGAGGTAAGTACGGAATTACTAACGAGAGTGTTAGAAGCCTGATGCCGTGGGCGGAGGGCTTTTAATGACTCGAGTTAGTATTCCGCTTACCGACCGTGATGCATACAATGTTTTTCATCACACATGCCGATAAAAAAATAAGTTTTAAGACAAAATATTATTAAATGACGTACTAACATTTCTATTACTTCCTAGGGAATTTCACTGTTATATTACTCCTGCTACGCATGCAAGCAATGTAGCGCTTAGACAGCAAATGTGATTAAAAATAACATAGTTAAGGCTTGCATCAAAACAAAAATCAGGATCGCGTCAATTGTGTTACGAATGTTAGTCACAAAAACTATTTAACAACCATCGGCTGTAGTAAAAGGGGGCAAATTTAAAAGATATTGTTTTTCGAATTGTTGATAGCTTATAGAAAATTTATAATATATCGCCTTTTTTCAGTGCCAAAAGTCGTTACACGAAATTTAATTTGGTAACACAAAAATTATCACGTTTTAATTTTCTTTTCTGCCCTCCGGCCAGCACACACCACATTGCCGGACGCTGCGCTATACTAAGTTGCCGTCTGCCGGCTCATGAGCGCGGGAGCGGGTCATGAGCATAAAAATAGTATACACACCTCATCCGTTAAATGGAAAAGCCTCGGATCACATGTTTGTCTACAATTACACATCATCCGAGACATTTCCCACTTAAAAGGCCTTGGCATGTAATCTACTATTTCATTACAGGCCTTTAAATGTATTTTTTTTGCAATCGACCCTGTTACCCACACAGGCGGATTTTCTGAAATTTCTGGCCAAAACTAATGGACTGAAAAAAAAGTTAGATACGCTGAAATAATCAAATAAAAACACAATTAAATTAAATAACAGCTTTATTTAAGTTCAATTTAGTGATTCTTTATTTATTTTCTATGTTTTATTATTTATTTTTTTTACATGTCCAATAAATACTTTAATTCTTTTGGATAATCATTTATTTTCGAATCATGCTTGTAATTTTTACGCGAAATATCTGTTATATAAGGATCAGATGATACTAGAAGGTTATTGAACACATCTTCTATATTTTGGGTGCGACTAAATTTTCTCGAATAACTTTCTCTGTACATTTTTATGTCCTTATTTCTGGATTCTTGAGCTTCTTCTGAGAGTAACCCCAAAGGCACTATACAATTTTTTATTATTTCATGGCCATGAAATAAGATTTTGTGTGCAGTTGTTGGTAGGGGGGTACCATGGATAATGTTTGATAAAGACAACAGCTGTCTTGTAACAATAAATTTTAAATTTATTTGGGTTCACAGGAAACGTACTTGTGAGAGCCAAAAGGATTATAAGAAAGCGATATATTAAATTTTTGTTTATGCCAGTAATTTCAGCTGAATCTTCGAAACAATGAAAAAATTTTCTTGCTGTATTCCCGTCATTGCTACTACCAAATCCGGGTTTGGGTTTGTCCACTATGAGGCCCATTTTTTTTCTAAATTCTTCTTGGATGTATTTTTTTCTAATGTCTACTTTACTCTTATTTTCCGCACTTCGAATTTGCCACCTACATATAGTTAGTCTATAGCTTACATGAAGTAAACATTCAAAAAGGCGAATCCAAGCATGTAGTGGGGATATCCCATAATTTAAAAAATTTTCGTTGACAATATTCCTTGATATACTAAGACGTATACTATTAAAGTCCTTTGATGTCAAATGACACAAGTAACATCTTTGGTTTGATTTAGTGTCAGTTATAGCATTAACGGTTTTTCCATCGATCATACACAGAATTAAATTATGCTTCAGAAACTGTATTTCAGTACCATTGAGCTCTATTTTAGTAGGTATTAAGGAGTTTATTTGAGATTCAATGTCTTGGACGCATTTTTTAATCAAATCGGTCGACTCTTTGGCATAAAGGAGCATTAAGGGTCTGCAACTTCTCGGTGAAGATGCAGTTGGATTTCTCCATATAATTGTTTTACCACTTCCGCTTATGTTATCTACTTCTAATTGTATTGGAGCAATGGTTATCAAATATATACTTGAATCTGAAACCGTCTCATCCTCAAATAGTTGTTTATATTCAGCTTGTCCAGATGTACCATCACAACCCCATTTCGTAATTAAAGTCAATGTATCAAGTTGGTCTTTAGAGAGCGAAGAAATAACTTCGTGCAGTGAATGAACAAGTCTCATTGCTGTATGATCTAATAAGTCTTGCATAGCCATTGTTACAGAAGATTCACTGATCAGTATATTTTTGGGATAACATCTCTTTTTTGCAGAAGTAACATTTTCGTAAGGAGGATAGATATTGCAGTAATGATCACTTGCACTTTTCCTAATTAAATTGTATTGGAACTTGGTAAGTTTTGCTCCAACCACAAGTGCTAAAGCCTCATCTGGTGTGAAGGGAATGTAAGGTGGTCCAGTAGTGGCTTCTTGTTTTGTAATTATAGTTTCACATTGTTTAGCAGATTTCAGATCACCATCTCTTTTGAAGTTCATTTTAGCAGCAAACAAAAGTTCACTACTAGTATTATCCTTACGTAAGTGTTCGGTTTTTCTGCGTTTAGATCGATCACTGCTTTCACAGAAATCTTTAGAAGGTCTTCCGCTAACTTGCTTTAAAACATGTTTCTTGACAACAAAACAAATACCTTTACTAAGCCAATTGCTTTCTTTTCTATTGAAATAGGCACTGTTTCTTCTAGCAGAGGCCCACTTCTGTTTGTATTCGAATATGAACTTAGATAACAATTGTTTTGAGCCATCTGTTAGATCATCCCCAACACCTAAGAAACTTGATACTCTATCAACAAGATTGTTAAATTTTTCATTATTATCATTCGATTTACACGTTCTATAATATTCAAGCAATTGTTGTCGACTTATGATTATATTCTGAGAAGATGAACCTAAAAACAAAGAAAAAATAAAAACTAACTTTTTTCGTGATTACTACTTCTACTTGATAATTGTCTAATAAAAAACAGAGTAGCATGTATTAGCAGCCTAAACTATCAAAAAACCTTAGCTAATATGTTGGTCTTTACTATGATATTCACGCAATAGCTAGATTCTATTGAATTTGTAACTTTGTAGCATGATATTAGCATCCAGCAAGTAAAATTTCGATTGTAAATAAACTTTTTTTTTCTTGGGTGCAGAATAACTAAAAATTGTATACATTTATATTAAATACATGGTTACATACCCCCAGCTTCACAATCCATAACATAAATTACATTAAACACTTTAAAAACACGAGAATATCTTATATAAATAAACTTATCTTTAGCAAGTAATTAGCCTTTGATCAGAAGTCGATACTTTGTTAACGTGGGTAGTAATCAAAACGTTCGTTTTAGTTGTAATAAGGATTGTCATTAAATGCTAAGAAGCATACAGATTCGAAAAAAAAAGTCACTTGACCATTATAGTTGACTTGACACATTGGAGTTTTGGCCAGAAATTTCAGAAAATCCGCCTGACCGTTTTATTCGAAGATTTCTGATTTACACAAGCTTTTTAACCGACTTCAGAGAAAGTGGTTCTCAATTTGACTGTTTTTTTTTGTATGTATTGTTACTCGATATAATTATCGTCGGTTGACAAGCAAAAGTCACTAAGTAACAAATACCTACTTGAAATAAACGTCGTATCTCAGTTTTGACACAAGAGCGACATACGAGGTTGCTAAGAATAGTGACAGTTTTCATACTGAGTTTTGCTTGTCAGCCGACGATATTATTATTATGACTGAGAATCGTGACAGATTTAATTTTTTTTAATTACTTTTCCATAGCATACTTTATTTATTTATTTGAAGTTTATTGCACAAAAGTAAAACTTAACGTACGAAAGGCGAACTTAATGCCATGAGGCATTCTCTACCAGTCAACCTTAAGGCAAAGCAGAGAGATTGTGGGCGGTACTTTGACTTAGATAAATGATAATGAAATCTCTAATAGTACAATACGATACAAGTGCGAAAAAATGAAGTTCGAAACTAGTGGCGTTGAATTAATACTCGACCGAAGGGAGAGTCTTAAATCGGCACAAGTTATGAATTTTCTATTCGCACGTGTATCGTACTCGTAGGACGTTTTTCATTACAGATAGCCCTCCGACGTGTTGGCCTGACAAAAACTGGTCCACTTATCGCACTAGTGTGCAGAAAAGGACAACCGTAGTAAAAAATACGATTATTTTAAGATTTTTTCATCTTCCAGGCATTTCGGTTCATGAAGGAAATCGTAAGAGATGGATACAACGATGTAAAACCAATTGAATCCTTTACTTGTATAGAAGATTACCGACCAATACCGGTACGTTTATACATTTTATATTAATTCGTCCATTTACCTAGAGACACGAGGAAAATGAAATAGTTAAAAAAACGGTCATAAGCATGTCGGGCTATGCTCAGTTAGGGTTCCGTAGTTGTTCAAAAGCGGCTGGGCCGATCGTGTTCGAAATAGTTTTCTTTTAAAGATGTATTGTCAGATCCAGTCTCATCACGCCTTAACTGTGTATTGCACATGACTGACAGCTCCTGTCGAGTCCTGTCACTTTTAAGCGGGATCGCCGTTCGCTTGGACATTCTGTGAAGCGACGCGGTCTCGGGACGTTTGCTAACTTTATCTTTTTTAATTCGTACTAATATCCTGGCTTATTTGTGAAAACCTAGATTAAAGAGCTTTATTTTGAACATTAACCCCCTTATTCATAAACGTTTACTAACTTAAGAAGCCGCTAATAATTGTTTGTCCCTTTCGTTCTTAACAATGTCTCCATAAGAGCAAAAGGGACAACCAATTATTAGCGGCTTGTTAAGTTAGCAAACGTTTATGAATAAGGGGGAAAGTGTTTAATTACCTAAAGTATTCTATTCTATGTATAAGCCTAATATTCATAATTTTGTTAATATTTTGCTACGAAGAAAGAAAATGTGGGAAATACAAAATCGCCTTTTAAAGTAAAAAAAAATCTTGAATAGAAGGCTCAGAGAATGCTGCAAAACAAAACTATTGTTGACATAATCGGCCCAGCAGTTTTTAAATAACTACGGAACCCTACACTGAGCTTGGCCCGACATGCTCTTAGCCAGTTTTTATTTTGTTGGTAGTTTTTATTCTAAATTATATAATCTACATTGTAGGTACATAAACGTAATGTATTGTAAATAAATATACAGTGTGTGTCCATGACCCGGGTTTTTACGAAAATGGGTAATAATACGCATTACTAGCAATCGTTTTCAAGTATTAACATTTTACAAATAATTAAATTGACCTTACAATTAGTTTTATTTCCTCCGAACGATCAATGTAACGCGTGTACTGCTTAGTTGTCAAACGTTGTGAGTGGCTGCGATCTGTCATTGTGAAGTGCAAATTAACGATCCATTTTGAAGTACATTGCTTCTCAATTAACTTTTCTTAGAAAGTTAATTACTTTTAAAATTTGCATTTTGAAACGAATAAATAAATATGTTCACGGTTTGGCTAGAAATCTGCATCGCATTCTTCGGTTTCGATAAAAGCCAGTATCGTAGACACACACTGTATAAGGCTATACCAACCCCATGGCATCTACTTATTTTGAGCGTTGCTTATCTAGAAAAAAAAAGGTTTTTCAGAAATTTCCAAAAACTGACGTGTGATATTTTTTTATTTAGTTTACAGTGGACAGATTAACTAAAGACGTCATGGTCTCCGTATCTGGAGAAAGGCCTTCCCTGTATATTTCTGATGAGAGTGGGCACAGTCCACGCACTGACAATCTTATTGAAACGAGCAAGCTGAAGGTAATACTATACGCATGTACCATTGTACATTACGATACAAGTGCGAAAAAAATGAAGTTCGAAACAATTGGCGATAAATTAAAGTACGACCGAAGAGAGTGTTTTAAATCGACTCGTGTTACGAATTTCCTTTTGAAGGGTTCACTGAAAAAATATGTCCAAAGCTTAAAAAAATCAGGGCAATTTCACACATTCTTACTTTTAACAGCATATTCTGTTAAAAGTAAGGTGGTTTTTCCTTTTGTAATTTGAATTGATTAGACATGTTCTTTCCGTGGATCCTTCACTTGTATCACTTAAGGGTAGACTTTTGGGTAGACTAGTTTATAGCACTAGTGCGAAAATTAATTCAAATTATAATTTTTTTGAAGGATTGCGAAAACATAAATCAAATTATTTATTAACTAAATATTTTGATTTGTACTTTTTATTTTTCCCCAGTAGTCACACTACTTAATACTATATAAATTATAAATATTAGATGTCATAATACCAAAGAAAAACGACAACACCCAAGCCCATTTGTCCCCACCTCGGACATTAGGTGATCTTGGTCGTTTTTCTTTGGTAAATGACATCTAATATTTATAATTTATGTAATTTTTATTCTTTTTATCTTATTTCAGTTGTTTAGTTGTTACATTAGTTGTGAGAAGCTGGGGTAATCATATTACTTTTTAAAATGCCATTCGATTCTGGTTCACCTATCGTCAGTTCTAATATGAATTAATGTAACCACCAAATGACGATTTTTCAGGAGGGCCCAAAAACGAATTTGACATTTATAAAGTATGTTGTATCTTTTTAATTAATAATCGAAATCATGTTTTATCTAGTTTGATTTATTTTTGAGAGGTCTATTTGACACACAATTAGTAATTGCGATCACAGCTGTAGTTCAGAAAATGACTGGTGCTTACATTAAATATTAAAAAAAAAAACTTGGAGATCTGTTAATAATTTAATGAAAATCATCAAAAGTGGATTTTGTAATTTAGTGTAACTCACAAATTGAAATCGAATTGCTTATGAGCCATACAATACAGATGGCGCTTACAGCATTGACATTCATAAAAATATGGTGAGTACATTAGGAAGGATATGTTTTGTACTTACAAATTCGTACTTACGTTATAATATTGTCTATGATTTTTAGAAACCTTTGTAAAGGTTTTTTATTAACGCATGTAAACATACGTTAATAAAAAACGTAGAAACTTAATAAAATGGCAAAGTTTTTGTTAACGTATTCGTCATTTTTTTCTTGATATCAATATTTTATATACACCGTTCGATAGAGCAGAAAATTTGCAGTCGAACGGTATACTTAACTCAATTTCGTCATTTTGGTGGTTACATTAATTCATATTACAACCGACGCTATATCAATTTGTTTTCAGGTTGCTAAAGTTGTGGGACCGCACAACGGTCGGTATAGGGCCTACGTCAACTGTCAGGGCGTGGTATCTGTCACCATTTACACGAGAACGGAATTCCCATTGGCTATTGGATTCTCGCCATTGTACCCAAGGAGCATTGAGGAGACAACATCGTCACCACTGCCAGGTACATACATCATTAGCCTATGATAGTCCACTGTTGGACGTAGGCCTCTCCTATTAACTGTGCGTATAGACGCATTAGGAGGTAAATGAGTATAATTGCCACGCTGGGCAAGCGGATTGGCGATCGCAGTAACGAGTCCGCTATGATGATGCTGCTGCCCATCATTAATCCATTAGAATAACGGTCAGTGACACTTCAATCCCTTAGTCGACTCTTACGACACCCGCACAAATGTCACCACACGGCCAGGTATCTATGTAAATAGCAACAGGCCTGGGCATTTTAATTTTAGTAGCCCAATTAGCGTGGCATTAAAAAACCTGATATTTTGACTTTGACTTTAATCTAATGAAATTACTTGATAATTGACTTACCTGACTTCGTCAAAGTATAGTGTGATGCTTGTTCCAAAGTCAGAAATTAGTCTCTAAACTATAACTTTTTCCATGTTATTTCAGGTCGAGAAAATTTTATTTTCGTCCTCGTGCCAAAATCCTACGAGTACCAGCTAGGGACCTTAACAATACACATGTTGAACAAAAACACACAAAGGACCCTGAACCTGATTGAGACAGAAGTTGGGGCTCGAGTGTATATCAGTCAATCCTATTTCGAGCCGGGATGTATATTTAGAATGACTGTAAGTTTTTCCATCAAGTAAGGTAAACTTTGCGTTAGCCTATGTAGATTAGGTGGCAGTGACTGCCAACAAAGCTGGAGCCGGGTTTGAATCTCAGTATTTATTTATCACAAATATTTTGTTCCTTGGTCTTGGCTGTCTATGTATCTAAGTTTCTATAAATATGTATCTATCTATTACGCCTGGTCACATCACAAGCTTTAATTTAGCTTACCATGTGGCTAGGTAGCAATGTACAAGTTGCAGAACATTCTCAAAATTACGAAATTGCGGGAATATACTCGGAAATTTCCGAGAACTTTCATGAAAATTTAAGAGTAAGTTCTCATTGAGAATCTTTCCATGAGAACTTATAAAAAAGTGTTATGAAGAATACTATATTTCACAATTGAGTAAACAAGGCATAAAATATACCTTAAAAGGCATGGTTTTGGCATGATTAGATTGCTTGTAAAATTTGAATTGCCGAGAACATTATCTATAGAAGTTTCGCAATTATGAGACTTCTTCTCGGTACATTGCTGGGGTTATTTCATAAACTCTTTTATTTCATCAGGTAAGTGGAATTGACAAGACTACTTCAGAACCAGTGACGATTAACAGCAAAACATTGGAATCACAAAGAGAAGGTAACAAAGACAAAAGTAAGAATTTAAACTTCAATCCTGAATATCCCCTTATTTTAAACGTCTCCAAACTTAGCATTACGATAAGCAAGTATTGTTTGTCCCTTTCGGTCGTAATTATAAATGTCTATAAGACCGAAAAAGACAAACAATACATCGGCCTTCTAAATTGGGAGACATTTTTGAATAAGGGCATAGGAGTTTGCTACTACCATAAACCACTTAACTTTCTATGAATCTCGCTCGCACTGGCATATTGGCTTCCTAAATAAAGGAATTCTGATGGTCTACTTACTGCCAACTACGTTCGGCGTGATGCGTCTCTCTTGCACTTGCAAATTCATAAACAAGGTTGAGAGGGAGGCAACATGTCGATCCTGGTTCGGGGTAGCCTTCTTGCTTCGGGGGTACTTTTGATTCAGGGTCTCATAAACGTCTCCTAACTTAGTAAGCTGATAAGAACTGTTTGTCCCTTTCGGTCTTATCATTTTTTTTTATGCGACGAAGGTAGACAACTGAGCTGAGAGCAGGAATGATGGAAAGCAGGAACTAAGGCCCATGGACATAGTGATAAAAAATTGCCTATGCGCTGCCTACGTGCCTACCCTGAGACTTAGATGGATTGCCTCAATCTATGCCAGTAATTACACCGGCTATCTTAGCCCCAAACTGAAACACAGCAGTGCAAACACTGCTATTTAACGGCAGGTTAACGGGTAAGACGGTGGTAGCTATCCGGGCGGGCCTAATAAGTCCGAATGAGACGAACAATACTTATCAGTTTGCTAAGTTAGGAGATGGTTATGAATAAAAGGGTTAGTGACGAGTTTGCCGAAGTAGGCAGAATATTTTGTGTCAACGTACCTGCTATTTTCGAATTTCGAAAGTATACAAGGGAGTCAACCGCAAAAATAAAATTACTTTCTCATACAAAATGTAGAGATCACGTAACCAATTTGTATGAAAAAGTCATGGTTTTTCGTGATTTCGGGGTCGGTCCCATACTAAAAGTTGTTCAGTATGACTTGTTCAAGTAGGGTGTATTCGGGTAATTCCGAATGTCAAAAAACGCAGGATAAATTTTCCTAAACGCAGGATTAATTTTAGGAATGACATTACTTTCGGATTTACCCTAAGGCACCTTACTGTGTTTGCGAGGATATTAGTGATTCAGGATACACCGTGTAGTTAACAGATTTTTAATTTCATTTTGTTTTGCAGTCACGGCATCGGCATCGTCTGCAGCCGTTATTGATTCTATAATTCCGGAGACCTCTTTAACCGATTATAAGCGCAACGCAACAGCTGCTTGTAAAGTAACAGGAAACCCTCAACCGGTCATCTGGTGGGAGGATGCAGATGGGCAGAAAGTGGAATCACAGGTACAGTCACATCTGTAAACATGCGCCATAAAAAGGGCAGCTAACATGGCCAGGGACCGGTATTTAAGAAAAACATCGAAAAAGCCCAATATAACTATTAAAATGATTTATACTCTATATGTACTCGATAATTTATGTAGAAGGAAAAATTGAGGTAGGTAGAGGAAGGGGAAGAAGGAAGACTAACTGGCTCGACAACATAAAGAAGTGAACAAATATTAAAGACACGGCTACACTCACGGAACCGGCCAAGAACAGAAAGGATTTTGCAAAGGTGGCCACCGACGCTTTGGGCATGACATCAGAAAAAGAAGAAGAATAATTTATGTAATTTACAACAAGTATTTTTAATTTACTACATTAACGTAGAATTTATGAACAAAAGAACGAAAAGGAACGAAAAAAGAACCGTTCTTTTGTATGGAGAACATACCGGTATCCGGTCCCTGAACATGGCTTTTGATCGCCATGCATGGAGGAGCTTTATCATTGGTCACAATCCTCAGTCATGAGGTAATGACGAAGAAGAGATAAATATGAGCACACTTTGGAACTTTTTTACTAGGGGAGAAGGTTTAACCCTCTAATGCATAAGACAGGCAAAAATGCATTTCAAATTTGAACCCTAACAGCAGTCAATAGAGTCCAAAACCAATGAAACCATATTTGGCTTCGTATGCATTAGAGGGTTAAATTTGAAAGGTGTCAACATATTTACGATAGTACTCGTAGTGAGGTAGACTTATGATAATGGAACCGCCGTGTTCTTATTTTGTTTAGCGTCTAGTAACAAATCTGCTCAGTGAACATTTTATCAACTTACAAGCTTCGGATAATCCAGAAGCCAGTTAAAATAATGCCATAAAAAACAAACTAACAAAAAGTGGGTAAAAGACCATACCCCGTATTTTGGACGTTGTCAAATTAAGGGTTTAAGCCTCTTTCTAACACCAAAAAGCCTAAAAACAAAAATCTGTTCTGTTTTTTTTTTCAGGATAGTTTGTTGCAATATCCAGCAACGTATATAAGTCAAGTCACGGTACCGAATATTAAAGAAAATCAAACTCTAACATGCAAAACCGGGCAGGATTCAAAAAGTGTAGGACTTTTTGTCTACAGGCCATATGTTTTTCAAATGATCAGAATGCCTGAAGGTACGTCTTCAAGCATAATGTTTGACATAGTTAATTCTTTGATCGCCAAAGTCGCCATATGACGTCTTTATAAAATTCTGCTCGTTACTCCAATTGACGTCTTTTAACGTCGTTAATCTTCTTATAAATTTAAAAAAGATCAATCTTAAATTATCATTAATTCTTTACAAATCTCTTTTTACCCTATTGGCGTCAGTGGTACTGCAAAACGATATGCAGCTGTGTTAACACCTTGGCGGACACTAAACGCCTAATAGACATAATCTCATTGTTTCTTCTATTGTGTCTGGTGTATTGTCCGCCAAGGTGTTAAGGAATACATGATAACGAACCATGAAAGATCTTCTCGTACATTAAAGAAAAGTTGTTCTTTAAAAAAGAATTAATTTTCGTAATGGGGTTAGGCCACATTATTTTTTATAATAAATTATCGTTTAATTTTTAGATACGACTATCGAATACGAATCTGATGGAAAATTGTATTGTGAGATAAACGCTTATCCCGAAGCTGAAGTGATTTGGTATCACAACGACAAGAAACTAACATTTACTTCAAACGAAGCTGCTGATGATGACTTTAACTTCAATAAAAATGACGAAGTAGAATATTTTAAAGAAGATAACGCATTAGTCATTAGAAATATGACATCAAAATATATTGGGACATATACTTGTGATGTTAGAAATGGTGCAAATGCTGTCTCATATCCAGTTGAACTCAGAATATCTGGATTAGGTACGTACATATTAAGAAATGATTAATTAAGTTTAAGTAGTTTGTTTAACAGAATAAACTTACAGCAGAACTAAATGCACACTACTTAACCCTTCAAGCCTCAGCGTCATCATAAATGACGACGGAAGTAAATAATTAATAACAAGTATAATTAACTCAGTAGGTAACGAACACATAAGTAACGGGATTGTTTAAACACTGTTCCCACATTTAGTCATTAAGAGACTACCGCTCCCCCAATCAAACTGTTTTGTGGGACGATATTGTGGATTTTTTAATTAAAATTATTTCATTCAATAAATAAATCAAAATAAATAACCAATTCAAATGCCTGGGATTCGATGGGTTGATCAATAAACAGAAGACGTATAAATCATTAAAATGTTGACTCCAAGATCTCATATTCAGACCCCGACTTGGTATCACCGAGACCTTGGTCTTTATACCGCTCGATAAAATTTTGAAAATCGGTTAACGATTCTCGGAGAAATCAAGTAACGTGGAAAAAAATAAACAGACGAATTCTGACTTTCCTCCTTTTTCAATGACTTCTAGTGAAATTTAAGAACTTGATGAGTCTTGGTGTACATGTTGCCTAACACACTAGTTGTTCGAGTAGAATCTCAAATTTGCACCTGTGATGACTCGGAGCGGGGATCACACACAATTGCATTGTTGGCTGCAAAATTGTATAACAAAAGGGTTCCGTAATCAACTACGAACCTTATAGTTTCGGTAACTGTGTCTGTCTATCTGTTTATCTGTAAGCAAATAATCCCAGTGACCGCAGTAGAAAGCTGAAATTTGGTATAAATGTGAATATCAATTATGCCAAATAAGTCGATCATGGCAAAATAAAAAGTAATGTTTTTTTCTTATTAGGGTAATAGAAGATAATTAAACCTTGAGTTGTTTTACATAACCATTATTGATAGTGTCACATTTAATATTTCAGAGTCTCCGGATTTGGAAATATCAGAAACTGAATCAACTGCACATCTCGGCGACGAAGTAGAAATATTATGCAGGTTCGAATATTACAAAAAAAACTTTTGTTCTCATGTAGATGCAATAGTTTCAAAAAGCGAATTTATACATCGAAATATTACAAAATCCATCATAATCATTTTCAACTAAATTTCAATATTTTTTGTGTACCACCAAATGAAATACCTATTTTTTATGTTATTATTTTTTCAAAGTATTTATTTTCAAAATTACAATTTATGTACATAGATTCATCATCATCATCATCATCAGCCTATGTTAGTCCACTGCTGGACGTAGGCCTCTCCTATTAACTGCGTTTAAACGCATTAGGAGGTAAATGCCCATAATCGCCACGCTGGGCAAGCGGATTGACGATCGCAGTAATGTGTCTACTATGATGACGCTGCTGCCCATCATCAATCTTGTAGAATGGTCAGTGACACTTCAATCCATTAGTTGGAATTCTCTACGTCTTCTAACTCTTACGACACCCGCAGGAGGAGTTGGGGTAGTGACAAATGTATTCTTACTGCCGTAACCACACAGCAACATAGATTAAATCTAACTAATCTACTTAATCTAACCTGTATCTAAGATTGGCCCTTGTGGCATTGTACCGAGGATGCTGGCGGCATTTCCTCGCTGTATCACAATACTGATGCGTTGTGCGTGGAAGTCGCCAGCTCTTCGGTCTTTAGTTACGTCAACCAGACGTTTCGCAATCTCAGCAAATAATTTGGTTTGATTATTTTACGTGGTTATACAAAGATATGTATACTATAAGATATAAGATATGTACCTATACTATACAAAGATTTTATATAACGGGGTCTCAATCTGGGTTGATTGCTGAAATCATAAATCTAATCATAATGTAAAAAATATTAATAACCAATGAATTTCCAGAATATCAAAAGGAAGGCCTATACCCAAAGTAACATGGCAATTTAAACCCACGGATAGCTATGAATTCACGGATTTGCCTAAAGACGTTGTAATTGAAGAAGGAAAAATTACCATAAGCGAAGCCAAATCTGAGCATAATGGAATTTATAAATGCGAGGCTGTTAATGAACAAGGGCAAGATAAACGAGAAATTAAATTGAAAATTATTTGTAAGTTGTATCTCTTTTCTTGGGCTTATGATTCATACAAAGACTAGATATTAAAGTACCTTCGGATCTAATATAATTACATTGAGATTTAAGGTTTATCGCAGTAATATTAGACAAATAAGTCATTTCATGTTTATGAATTGGTAAAATAATATAAAACAAATAGTTAAAACAATAATACAAGGTCTGACTATGCATGAAGACTATAATAAAAATCCATACCTAAATGTATTGTAATGTGTATATTTTTGATATATTTTTAATCCCAATTTAATTTACACCACCGGATACAGTTCAGATACATAAAGTATAATAAAAACTATCCACAAAAAAGTATAAATTAAATAAATGTGTGTAAATAAATCTTGAAGGTAGATGAAGAGAATGATTACATACCCTTACATTTTCAGATGCCCCTAAAATCGAAAATTCAGAAACGGTGACAAAAGACGTGTTACTGGATACAAGTGTCACACTAGAGTGTTCTGTGGATGCTCAGCCTAAAGCTACAGTCAGTTGGGAACACTCTGGTGTCTATTTTCCTGATGAAAAACATGCTGTTGAAGGAAATTCTCTAAAGTAAGTAAAAAATATAAGAAGTTCTGGCAGGGGTGCCAACTTAAGGGTCTTACACCAAAATTTAGTGGGTAAACTAGGATATTGGGGTTCTTTTAGATGCTTAAAATATTTAGGGGTACATTTCGTAATGTACCCCTCCATAATCCACCATGCTTTTTCATTTTACCTGTAGAAAAATGTTAACGAAAATAAAAAAAAACTGATAAAAACTTTGTTACCGGAACGTTACGTCTTCTTTGTGAGGTCGAATGTTACGTCTTCTTTGTGAGGTCACAACCAAGTACAGAAAGTTAACGTTACCTAGACTTCATTTTCTATATTTGTATACATGAACAGAAAGCTCGTCGCAGGGGCAACTTCACAAATAAGTATCAAAATGCTGGACTACCTGGAAACCCTTAATTTTCGAACAGGATCGTGACACACCTGTCAAACTAAATAAGAAATACCATAAAAAATTGTGGCTGATGTTTTAAACTCCAGATAAAAAAATCCGTTAGCCAAAAGACATCATCATGAGAAAAAAACGGACAGTTTTTTTTTCTAATACATACTTATAAAGTGAGTCCGAAGTAATACACTTAAGGCTACGGCTCCATTGAGGCGGAGAGGAGCGGAGATGTGCAAAATTGACCAAATACAATCTTCAAATTCAAAATTCCAAACACTGTGATGCGGTCTCATTGGCCAATTTCGCACATCTCCGCTCCTCTCCGCCTCAATGGAGCCGCAGCCTAATACCTAATAATGAACTTTTACACGTATCTAACGTTTTGATATTTTTGAAGATTTGTTGCGAGCTACAACGACTCTGGTGCTTATCGATGTAATGCTGAAAATGAAGCTGGCAGTGCTGAAAAAGTTGTGAACGTTAACGTCCTTGGTAAGAAAGTTATTTTATTTGTGAGCTGATAAGTATAAGTAAGATTTTTCTGTACTTTCCTGTGACTATCCTGGTGAACGGCCAGAAACACCAGATTATAATTTTCGAAGGTATTCTGAAGGCATATTATTATGCACATCTTTATAAAATTAAAAAACACTGGGGCAAATGAATTTAAATAAAAACAGGCAATGCATGTTATCTCACTAAAATGTAAAACTAGATCTCTATTTATGTGAAGAATAAAAGCCTTTACAAAGAGGAGTCCTTTCAAGACCCGCATTGGTCTTTACTGTAGGTAAAGTCATGTAAACTTATATTTTCATCATCATCATACTAGCTGAAAGACGTCCAATGCTGAACATAGGCCTCTCCCAAAGATCGCCATGAAACCGGACCTGCGCCACCCGCATCCAGCGGACTCCCGCGACCGTCACCAGGTTATCAGTCCACCTTGTGGGGGGCCTACCCACGCTGTGCCTTCCGATAACTTATATAAATATCATCATTATCATCATCAGCCCATAGTCGTCCACTGCTAGACATAGGCCTTCCCCAATTCGCGCCACCATACTCGGTCCTCAGCTCTCTGCATCCAACCACTTCCCGCCACTTTCTTTAGATCGTCGGTCCATCTGGCGGGAGGGCGGCCCACCGGGCGAGTCGTTCGCGGTCTCCACTCCAAGACTAGTCTGCTCCTTCGGCCAGCGGCTCTTTGACAAACATATCCCGCCCAGCTGCCACTTCACTTTGCTTACCAGAACATAAATGGGATACCTATAATACCTGTATACACCGTGGTCTCTAATAACCCGAAAGATTTTAACCACGCATTTTTGATGTAAAAACAAACAAAAGATATTATAATTATGACTGTCATTTTTGGCGAACTACTACTACTTTTCAGCTTTTTACCGAATTTCGCTTTATTGGCTTCCAGCCTGATGCCTGTGGGCAGGCTGTTGAGTAAATAAGGTAGGCGTTTCTGAAGGCACCTGTCGCCGTAGTAGTTGGTGACCCTGGGAACAACAAACTTGCCCGCAGACACCGACCTGGTTCATTACTGAGACAAACGTTATTACTGAGTAACTGGTTATGCTCGCGACTATTATGATTATTTAACAATATTAAATATTTATGCTTAAGGCTAGCAGGAACAATGTTACATACTTTAAATAAATTTCTATAATCTTTTTTGTATGAAATAAAACTATGAAAACGGATAAACTCGCGTATATTAACTAATTTTAACTTCATTCCGACGTTTCGAACACTTTACAGGGTTCGTGGTCTGCGGATGACTGACAATGGAGGAAATTTGACAGATCTACCTCCATCAAAATAAGAAAGATAAGTACAAAACTACCCACCAAAGAAAAATTACTAAACCACAGACAATACATTTTGAGGGTGGATGTACATACAAAATTTGCAAATTAAGCTAGTTATTCATTACAAATATTTTCAGAATGAAGACAAGAGACAAAATAAATAATCTACGCCGGTTCTATCCCTACGCCACTGCCTGAGAAGTATTTCCTTCCTTTGTATGATTGTAATTGTTAGGAAGGTATCCCAAAATTACTACTGGCTACTTACTATGGAACGGTGAATTCTACCTTCAAGTGCATGGCGTGGCGATGGGGTCTCCAGTTTCTCCTGTTGTCGCAGACATCTTTATGGATGACTTCGAGGAGAGAGCACTCTCATTGGCTCCCATGCAGCCGAAGATATTTAAAAGATATGTAGATGACACTTTTACTATCCTTCCAAAAAGTAGTGTTTCAACTTTCTTAGATCATTTAAATTCCATTCATGATAAAATTAAATTTACTATGGAGTTAGAAAATGACTGTTCTCTGTCTTTCTTAGATGTTTTGGTTATAAGAAATCCGGATAAAACTTTGGGTCACACTGTATATAGGAAACCTACTCACACTAATAGGTATTTAAATGGCAATTCCCACCACCATCCCAGTCAACTAGCTACTGTAGGCAAATCTTTGTTTCAGAGAGCCCAAAAGATATGCGATGATCGGCATCTAGCTGCGGAGCTTCGGCATGCTAGGCAGGCACTTCGGGCAAACAACCTGAAGATTCCTCGAGCCGATCAGAAGACTCGTATGAAGATTCCCACTGTTGAGCGCAGGCCAGCCGTTCTGCCTTTTGTTGGAGGGGTTACAGACAGGATCAGCCGCATCTTGAAACGTGCTTCTATTAAAACCTATTTTAAGCCAATGAAGAAGATGTCGCAGTTTCTGAGGCCTGTTAAGTATAGCACCCCTTACTGAATGCAGGAGTGTATAAGCTGGACTGTGAATGTGGGCTTTCATATGTTGGGCAGACAAAGAGGAATATCACTACTAGGGTGAAGGAACACATAGCCGATGTCAAGCACCGTCGACAACAGTCTGCGGTTTGGGAGCATGTCAGTGATGGACCAAATCATTCTATTAAGTTTGACAAGCCTTTGGTTCTCGTTAAGGAGAAGAGAAACATTCCTAGAATGTTGCGTGAGGCTATTGAGATAATGAAATATCCAAACTTTAATAGAATGGAAAGAAGCTTTTCTCTACCACCAGCTTGGGATCCAGTTGTTCATCTGATAAAGGAACAGTCTAGACATAAACCGTGAGGCTGATGTATTTGGCGGTGGTGACCATTACCCCCCTTTTTAGTACTACCCATTTTAGTACTGGCAACATTTTTTCAAAATTATTTTAAATTTCCTTATTAATCAAAATTGTATGTTTCGGTTTAATGCATGATGATCTTAAGATGTACTACAAATGTTTTTTGAAAAGAGTTGTCCCGCTGAGTTTCTTGCCGGTCCCAATTTTGGGATACCTTCCTTCCTAACAATACAATCATACAAATGAAGGAAATACTTCTCAGGCAGTGGCGTAGGGATAGAACCGGCGTAGATTATTTATTTTGTCTCTTGTCTTCATTCTGAAAATAATTGTAATGAATAACTAGCTTAATTTGCAAATTTTGTATGTACATCCACCCTTAAAATTTATTGTCTGTGGTTTAGTAATTTTTCTTTGGTGGGTAGTTTTGTACTTATCTTTCTTATTTTGATGGAGGTAGATCTGTCAAATTTCCTCCATTGTCCAGTCATCCGCAGACCACGAACCCTGTAAAGTGTTCGAAACGTCGGAATCAAGTTAAAATTAGTTAATATACGCGAGTTTATCCGTTTTCATAGTTTTATTTCATGAGTAATCATCGCGGTAACCGAAGAAATTATTATCTTTTTTGTACTTTTCTTTGGTTTTATTATTTACTAACAGCTTAAGGAATCTTACTTGCATGAATTCTATTTTCTTTAAATTAGTTTTGGTTGTCAACCCGTAACAGTCAAGAGCATAACCTATTATTGATTCTACTAAAGATGCGTCCAGGATAAATGTTCATCTACTATGAGTACTAAATACGTTACACAGTTAACACGCTTAATTGGGATACATCGGCAGTCTAATGTATTGTTATGTATACAAGAAAAACTATGGGTTATAATAGGAGTTTATGGGTTGGACACTTGTAAGTAAGGAGATCGTATTATTACCATCTTAGTTTTGTCAGCATTTAGCACGATACCGTTGTCGTGCGCCCAACGGACGACAGCATCTACATCTTGCTGCACCATGCGGCAGGTGTTGGGCAGCTCGTTTGCACTGCCGGCGCACAGTATGCACAGGTCATCGGCAAACATGTGCGCCGAGCAGTGCCGCAGCACGCCGCACAGGCTGTTAACGTGCATTAGATAGCTCACGGGTCCAGTACAAGAGCCATGCGGCACGCCGCACGACACCTGTTGCTCGTCGCTGAGTTCCGAACCTACCCGCACACGATACGAGGGCCCGGTGAGGTAGTCGCGGAACCATTGATTCAGCGGCTCCCTCACCCCGCACTCGCTCATGGCTTGTAATAGCGTGTTAGTCTCTAAGGTGTCGAATGCTTTACTGAAGTCGAAAAATACAGTGGGACTATTCTCCATAATGGCAGCAACGCCGTTAAAAAAACCTTTTGTACTGAGTTACAATTAGAAAACATGTTTTTTTTTTAAATTGGTAATAACGCTGAAACTAGGCGATATCCAGAAAAGTTTATACGACATTATAGTTTCTAAATGTGGTCAGGAACACACTGTTAAAATCTTTCTGGTTATTAGAGACCACGGTGTATAAATATACAGTTCGATTTTTATACAATTTGTTTTTTTTTTATTTCCAGTTCGTCCATATATCAAACCAGTGTCAAAAACAATCACCGTGAGAGCTGATTACCCCGTCACCCTGTATTGTCAGGTTGAGGAGGGGAATCCACCCCCCACCATTACTTGGGAGTTCGTAAGGCCGAAACAGAAAGTGGTAACATTGTTTAGGTATGTGTTCATACATTATTGGGGCCCGGAATTAGGTGAGCTAAAATACCTAAAGTTCACGAGAGGACATAATATAGAGTGGTTACAATCGGATGCCGGTCGGTGCCGTGTGGTGAGACGGCAGTAAGAATACATTTGTCACCATCCCAACTCCTCCTGCTTGCCCAGCGTGGCGATTATGGGCATTTACCTCCTAATGCGTCTATACGCATAGTTAATAAGAGAGGCCGACGTCCAGCAGTGGACTAACATAGGCTGATGATGATGATGATGATGACAATCGGATGAAAATAATATAATTTTATTTGGATTCCGGGTATTCAATTCGGGGACTTGTAATATGTGACATGTTTCGTTTACAGTGCGGCATGTATAATGTTAGTTTTTAGTAAAAAGGGTTGTAATCCATATTCGAATGTGGTTGTCCATATCCAAATAGTCCTTGTGGCGGATTTATTATTAATTTTCTATTTGTGTACGCACACAAACATTAGAGGTCTTCTTGGGATCTTGGGATCCCATCCATCCATAAATAAATTATCTTAGACATACCTTCTTTTGTCTACATTTTTTTTCTAAAAAGTAACGTTAAATATGCTGCACTGTAAACAAAAAATGTCACGTTAAATATTATGAGTCCCCGAATAAACACCGAATACGCCGTGTGGTGACGGCAGTAAGAATACAAATTTTGTCACCACCCCAACTCCTCCTGCGGGTGTCGTAAGAGTCGACTAAGGGATTGAAGTGTCACTGACCATTATTTGATAAAATATTGATGATGGGCAGCAGCGTCATCATAGTGAACACATTACTGCGATCGCCAATCCGCTTGCCCAGCGTGGCGATTATGGGCATTTACCTCCTAATGCGTCTTATACGCATAGTTAATAGGAGAGGCCTACGTCCAGCAGTGGACAGTGATAGGCTGATGACGTGAATAAACACCGAATACCCGGAATCCAAATAAAATATTATTTTCACCCGGTTGTAACTACTCTATATTATGTCCTCTCGCGAACTTTAGGTATTTTCACCTAATTCCAGGCCCTGTACATTATAGCTTCATCTTAAATGTTGTTGAATAGTATTATTAATTCATAATGACATTTTTACAACTAAAGGACAAATCACACCAGATGCGTGTGCACCGCGTACACGTGGGCGTGTACGTGGCGTGCGCGTTTTAGCGTAGATATGTAAAATTGTTTATCTACCCAAATATCATAAACAGTCCATGATGCGTTCAAAAACCGCACATTATGACCACCATAAAAATAGACTGACTTGTTAGAATAAATTTCTTATCTGTGAAAGTGTTATTATAACTAAATAATATTATCGTTTTCGATAATATTATTTCATTCAAATTTCGAACACCTTTGAAAAATAAAGGAATTTGCTTAGGCCTCTATTCTAATATCAATTGAGATTACGTTTAGTTCGAAGTTAAGTGTCAATTTCGAACATAATTGACAATTGTCGCACGTAAGTAAGATTTCGAATGATATGATAGTTGGGGTTGACTCTAGATTGTCTCTGAATTAAAAAAAACTATGACAGCTGCCAGAGAATTTTTCATTACCGCCAATACCGCCATTACTTTGTTTTGTTTGGAAAAAAGATTTAAATTGTGGAATTCAAACTATTAGTGGTTAAAAATGAGCGATCTCTTCTGCATTTTCGCATTTTTATTTTATTAATAATTACTTTTAGTGGCCAAGAAAAATCCTGCAATGCCGGTCATAATTTGCGGTTACTGAACGCATCATGGAAGCTTATGATATTTGGGTAGATAAAGTAGTGTATGCGACTGTACATAATTAGGCATTAAAACACTCGTGTGATGCTATTATGAAACGAGCCGAAGGCGAGTAGAACACACACTCGAGTTTTAATGCCCTTCATTATGTACAGTCATATAAACTACTAAAATGTCATATGAGATGGCACACCGCTTGCGTGGCGTGCACGCGCGCAAAGTGTGTGCTATCTACTATTTATGACATTTACAATACGCTAAAACGCCCGCACGCGACACACATGCGCTCGCGCACGTACTGCACATGCATTCGGTATGGCTCAGCCTTTAGTTTCACTAAATGAGCAACATTAACACCTGGGTGCTTAGACAAGTTGCCAATCGCTAACGCTTAATCGTCAATCGTAAACGAAAGGCAACTTTCTTTGTCAGAAAGCGTTAGGGAACATACCCATACTACGTGACCCTTTTTTAAGCGTTTTTTTGACTCCCCCCTCTCCCCCTGGTGACCAAGCGTAGTATATGCCAAGAACTCCCCCCCCCCGTAGTTTTCACGTAGTATTTTTTGGTCTTTGAAATCGCGTACTGCGACAGTGCGAAAAGTCTACAATTTTAAGTTGTAGACTTTTACATGATTTGACTTTTGGTTTTAAAAAAATTATAAGTATTAGTAGTATTAGTGCATTTATTAAAGCATCAAGGGCGGTTAAAAAGGAGAGTGCCTCTGCCTGTAAATTGAATTTTGTTAATAAAGCTTGTCACGTGACAAGATACCAGACACCCCCCCCTCCCCCTGGTGACCAAGAGTGGTACTTTGACGGACCCCCAACCCCCCTAAACGGGTCACATAGTATGGGTATGTTCCCTTAGCGATTGGCAACTTGGCTAAGCATCCTGACATTGAGAACTGAATTTATTATATTTTGAGGCTTCATAAGAATTTGTCATATCCAAAGGTAATCTTTTTACAGGGGCGAATCCATGTTCTCTGCGAATCACTTCATACCAAGAGCGGGGCGTGAGCATTCTGGCACCTATCTCTGCTTTGCAAATAACAGTGTGGGCTTTGACCATGTTGATATTGCTGTCAAAGTTCAATAAGTTTAATGTTAAGAATTGTATCAATAAAATCGTAAATATAATTGTAATGTATATGGTCGTATTATTTGATATTTACCTCGTAAAGCCCATCCTATTTTTAGGACAAGTGAAGTAATAACCCAGTGTCCTAAAAAGGACATTTTATTTTTAATCTTAGAACCTACAAAATAAAATTCATATTTCTTTGAAAAATATGACGTCATGGGCCGTTACTGGTAAATTTTGCTGTCCTGAAAATAGGACGTTGGGCCTTACGAGGTTATATCACAGAATAACCTAATTACCAAATAATTTACTCCCTTACCTATTTATAAACTTTTACTGAATTATTAGAGATTTTTCACTTTTACTAACTAATAAACTTTTACTAAATAAAAGTAGGTCGAGTAGTCTATGTGACCATGAGATAATGTCGCTTTAATAAATCATAAATCTTTATTGTTATTGGTAACATGTTATAATAATATGCTAACATACCATACTAAAATTAAATAGATTGTACTGTGCGCCTGTGAATACTTTAATAGCAAAAAACTAAAGTTGTTGCATATTATGTTGGTTTATTTCATCAAAACAAATTAAAATAATAACAATCAATAATAACAAATTAAAATTAAGAAATTCCTACCTATGAATTAATACAATTATAAAAAAAACCCTCCTAGGAGTTTTAAATGTTTAAAAACGAACACTCTCATTCATAAACGTCTGCCGACTTACAGCCTGGCAAAAAAGAGTAGAAATTAAAAGGTAGCAACATTGTAGTGTCGTCTCGTTTTCTCACGTATATTGATTTGAAAGGGACGACACTACGATGTTGCTACTTTTTAATTTCTACTCTTTTTTGCCAAACTGTAGCAAGCCGGCGTATTGTTTGTCTCTTTCAGTCTTATCAATATGTTTTTAAGAGCGAAAGGGACAAACAATACTTAGCGGCTTCTTAGTTTAGGAGGCATTTATGAATAAGGGAGTAAATGTTTAACAAGATTTCATGATCCGCCGTGATTTAGGCTCTACTTTTCAACTTACGATCGTGGAGTGGAGCCACTTTGTTGTGCCATTATAAAAAAAAAGTTCTAATCTAAATTATCTGCGATACGAATCATATAAGTATCCATAATATCGATGCCTGGTGTTTGTCGTGTCCTGGACTCGATGTACAGGGGTATGCCCGTAGATAGCAACGTGCCCGTTGCTGGTGCTTCTCACTTTCACAATAACTTCGTTGTTCGGAAAGTGTTCCAACTTCAGCGCCTGTGAGAAAAAATGAGCATTTCTCAAAAAGGTTATTTTGTATTTGTTTTGCTCGCCACTGACTCGGCGCTCATTCTCACACCTTGCAACCTAAATGGTTGCGCACCGTGTGGTTTCAGAGGAACTTCCTCCCGTGGACGGTCCGTCTGTGGAATGAGCTCCCTGCCGCGGTTTTCCCGTTGGACTACAGTATGGGGTTCTTCAAAAGAGGAGTGTACAAGTTCTTATTGGGTCGGTAACGCGCATGTGACACCCCTGGGGGTTGAAGGCGCCCATAGGCTACGGTGACTGCTTTCCATCAGGCGGGTCGTATGCTTGTTTGCCACCGACGCGGTATAAAAAAAAATTGTAGGTACTTTTGTAACACGTCTACGATATTGATAACAATGTTTATACAACAATCCTACGTATATCGGATATCCTATTGGAAAAAAGGAAAAGTCCATACGAATTTCCTGAGACATTTTGGAAAATGTAGCGATCTTTGTTCATCATCATTGACTCTACTAGCCTACCAATTTTTATCAATACTTGCTATTTAGTAATTTTTTGTGCACCCTTCCCTAAAATTAATGCGGAAACTAACTTTTTAGTAGAGCTGGTGCCTTTTTTAGGCTCTAGTGCGAGAAGTGGGTCATTTTACGTTTGGTCCAAAACTTTCAGCCATCTGTACTAAAAAACGTCGTACGAGACACGTGCAAAAACGAAATTCGTAACTCGCGTCGATTTAAAACACTCCCTATCGGTCGTGTTTTAAAACATCGCCACTCGTTTCCAATTTCATGTTTTTCGCACTTGTGCCGTAATGTACTATTTTACACTAAGCGAAGATAGATATCTCAGGCGAACTTTGGAGACTATGCAGTACTTTAAAAGTAAAAACGATACCTTGAGATTACTCA